>CM064486.1:34542403-34572403 GCA_032716605.1 Paralithodes platypus | reverse complement strand
ATTCAAGGCTAATAACCATTGTTGAATAAATCGTTATAGGAGATACAGGTGATCATAAATATATGATCCCAAGCCGCAGGTTAACAATGGTACATCTCTCTCGCGGGATATAATTATAAAATCGGCATGAACCGGAATGATCATTATAATGCTACAAAAAAACCTTCATTGTTACCGAGCACAGACCCGTAATAAAGCCATCCAATTATAACTGGTGTTTTGTTAATTATATCACCACCATTAACCCAGCTTACTGCAGGGAGTAGTGAATTTTCAATTTTTGTTTAAATATTTTGGGAAGGGAGAGAGCGAGAGGAAATAGAGCGACACACACACACACTACACACACACACACACACACACACACACACACACTACACACACTACACACTACACACACACTACAAACACACACACACATGGAGGTTAATTCACAAATACGTGTGATCAAAGTATGTAGGGAAATTCGCTAGGACAATGTTTGGTTACGTATTCCTATATTTTTGCCTGAGTCAGAAACCGACAGTTGCCGATCGTGTCACTCATCTTCTTTTTCTGTTTGTTGATCTGGATCAGCCGTGAGAATTGTCACAGAGAGATAGATAGATAGAGTGAGTGAGTGAGTGAGTGAGGATAGATAGAGTGAGTGAGTGAGTGAGTGAGAAAGAGAGACATACAAACGCCACATGCACACTCTTGTTGTCTGCTTGTTGGGAGCTATCCCCCCGCCAAAGGCTGCTTTCTAGGGCCTTTCCTAGCTGATGCTGAGAGGATTGGGTTCTAGTCATGTGGTGATGGGCTGGTCTATCAGAGTGAGAACTGAGCGATCTCTGCCATACCCATAGCTTACTCTGACTGTTACTTTTACTTATATACTTTCTAGATCTCAAGTGACGGCGTCTCTTCCGTGGATTGACCTCCCAATCTGCCAACCTAGAGGCTGGCAGATTGGAAGCCAAAGCGTCACATTTTTCCTTTGCCCCTTAACTTTCTCTTCATAATTGCTGAGGGGCACAGGGCCCTGGGTGGGTCTTTGGTTTCCGTGGCGTTTCCGCACCCTCCTCAGCTCCCCGCCATGGAGTGGCTTCGGTCACCCAGGCTTTATTGTGGTAGGCAGGGAGTGTTCTGTGGAGGCGCTCGGTTATGGCCTTGCTCGGGGCCTTGGGGCTGTTCGGCCAGGCAGCCTGGGGAACAACAACAACAACAACCACTTTCTTTTTTTGTCTTTCAGGTATGCAATGATAGCTGGGTTAATTAAGATAATATAATTAACAAAACCAAGCTATAATTGGATGCCTTTTCTACGGTCTTGTATTCGGTAACAATGAAGGATTTGTTTAGCATTATAATAATCAGAAAGTCTTTCACACCTTTTTTTCCACGCCTCGTCCACCAGTTTGTTTCATCTTCTTCGCCTCGTTGCATCAGTCACAGCTCTCTCTTTCTGGATGGAGTTACCCCTCTAATGGCCTTGGTATCCTTGCCAACTCTTCTTACAACCTCAGGCAAACTATTCTTTTTATCCTGGTTCACTACTTGCTTTTATTTGCCTGTTTTGTTTTGTTTTACTTGTGTACACTCGGGTGCCATAGTCTCTAGGCCACTCAGAAGAATTTGTGGGACGCCTATGTTTTTCTTTATGCATTTATAACTACAGTATCTGGATTATTAATATATTTTTTTTATATATAGAACTTGCTTTTCAGTAAATAATATACATAATTTTGCAGTTGATGTATGGTAAATGATATTCATAAATTCGTTTCCAGAGATATACTTCCATTATTAGAAATAGGTGAAGTCCAGGAATATTTATGAGTGTACTAGAGACTATGGTATCCGAGTGTACCGTATTTAATTATTACGGTTACCTTTCTTTAGTCGTTTACTTAATTATTCTTTATTATTACTTTATGATTACTTTATTATTTCTGAATTACTTTATTATTATTATTATTATTACTTAATTACTTTATTATTATTAATACTTTATTATTACTGAATTACTTTATTATTATTATTATTACTTTATTATATTTATTATTTTATTATTATTATTACTTTATTATTATTATTATTACTTTATTATCATTTATTATTTTATTATTATTATTACTTTATTATTACTGAATTACTTTATTATTATTATTACTTTATTATTATTTATTATTTTATTACTTTATTATTATTATTACTTATTATTATTATTACTTTATTATTACTGAATTACTTTATTATTATTATTATTACTTTATTATTATTTATTATTTTATTACTTTATTATTATTAGTGCTTTATTATTCTTGTATTTATTATTTTATTCCGACTATCACCGCATTATTGAACTCAGTTTAGGAAGGATCTGTGAGGGTCAGATCGTTTGTGTCGGTTTAATTTCTAGAGAGCTCCTTTGAATCCTGGAGGTCTTTCCTTAGCTGAGCAAAATCATCTAACAGTAGCACTAGGAGATATAATGATGTTTTCGTATAATTGAAGTTTCTAATGGTCTTAAGGGAGCCCACCTCGCTTTTTTTCTCTTTCTCTCTCTCTCTCTCTCTCTCTCTCTCTCTCTCTCTCTCTCTCTCTCTTTGGCTTGTATCCATTCGGCCCCATTCAGCCTACTGTTTTAAGACGATTACTCCCATCCAGGTGTCAATATTTTCCTGGTGAGTGGTAGCGAGCCAGCATATTTATAGTTTTGTTTTGACAGCAAGCAAATTTGTAAATTATTCGATAGAAAAATTCTCCGGCGAAGCCGGATTTCTCCATGCAATGCTGGCTCGCTATCGCTCGCCAGGAAGAAATCGACACCTGGATGGGGAAGAACGTCTTAAAACAGTTGGCTGAATGGGGCCGAATGGATACAACCCAGGGAAAGAGAGAAAAGGAGAGAAAGATGTGACCCCCCCCCTTAATACATTCATAGAACAGTAACCCCTTAGTTGAATACGAATAACATCATCGTACCGGCAAGTCTAAAACGTTTAACACCTTCAATGTTGAATTATAATATATGGGTAGGCTATATTATAATATATGGGTAGGCTATATTATAATATATGGGTAGGCTATATTATAATATATGGGTAGGCTATATTATAATATATGGGTAGGCTATATTATAATATATGGGTAGGCTATATTATAATATATGGGTAGGCTATATTATAATATATGGGTAGGCTATATTATAATATATGGGTAGGCTATATTATAATATATGGGTAGGCTATATTATAATATATGGGTAGGCTATATTATAATATATGGGTAGGCTATATTATAATATATGGGTAGGCTATATTATAATATATGGGTAGGCTATTATAATATATGGGTAGGCTATTATAATATATGGGTAGGCTATATTATAATATAGGGGTAGGCTATATTATAATATATGGGTAGGCTATATTATAGAAAGTAGGTACAGGGTAATGGATGTGTTTGGAATAATTTACCATGCAAAGCTATACTGGCAGCGATAAATCAGTGTAATATATTAAGATACAAGCATTTCAAAGAACGGAAGGTGAATTCAAATGATTATACCTAACTATATATACATACCTACATATACCTACATATACCTACCTACATATACCTACATATACCTACATATACCTACATATACCTTTGAATTGTTACAAGGTTAAGGGGAGGTTTTTAGTGTGTTTCCTAGACTTCCATCAAGTTTGAAATTACACCCCCATGACCCCCTTTCAAGATAAATGTGTACATTTTTCGGTAGAAAAATGTCCCGGCCGAAGGCCGGTTCCTCTTAAATTACAGGCTCGCTATCGCTCGCCAGGAAAAATTCGACACCTAAATGGGACGAAAGGTCTTAAAAGTGACATAAATGGGGTGAAAGTTCTTAAAATCGCCAAACTAATGGGGCGAATATCTTAAAATCTCAAAAGCAATGGGGCTACACATGAGGGAGAAAGGGGTAAAGAAAAAAATCCCTCAAGTGGCAATCTCCCCTTAAATGTGTAGATGACACAATTTGTATTATTATCTCGCTACCACTAGGTGAGTACGTTCAGCTTAGGAAGGCTCTCAATCCATTCAAGAAAGGAACCATTCTTTTGGTGCAACAAGTTATATTTAAACTGCCTCTTAAGATCATTTGACGGTAGAGTGTTATGCCCGATGTGTTAAGGGGAGATATCCACTTGAGGGATTTTTTTTTTCTTGACTCCTTTCACCCTCATGTTTAGCCCCATTGTTTTTTTCTAATTTTAAGACGTTTGCCCCATTATTTTGACGATTTTAAGAACTTTCAATCCATTTCTGTCAATTTTAAGACCTTTCGTGCCATTTAGGTGTCGATTTTATCCTGGCGAGCGATAACGAGCCTGTAATTTAAGAGGAACCGGCTTTCAGCCGTGACATTCTTCTACCGAAAAATGTACAAAATTTATCTTGAAAGGGGCTCAAGGGGGTGTAATCTTAAGCTTGAAGGATATCTAGGGACCAAACTAAAAACCTCCCCTTAATTGAAAACAATGTAATAATGAAATACGAATACTAAAACCCAGGAGATAAAGAGGGATTATATAAATAAGTACCGTAACACGCCTTTCTTAACATTAATCATCAATTACAAATCCTAATGCACTTGAATAAACTAATGAAAGCCCCGGGATTCGAACTCGGAACACCACACACCCAGGACATAAGCATCTAAACCATTACACCACCAATCCAGGTGTGTAAAGAAACGAAGGAAAGGGAAGCAAATAACATGTAATTCTGGCTGTTGATCGTTATGAGAAAGAATTGGCTTCACAGACACCGGGAAAGAGGAGATTGGAGATATTAGATAACATGGAGGAAAGACAATCGATGAGAAAATAATGAGAAATACAAGAAAATCCGAGAAAGAAAACACGAAATTACAGCAAATGAGAGAAAGATGAGCACATAAAATAATGAAAACTAAAAGAAAATCTGAGAAAGAAAGCACGAAATTACAGCAAATGAGAGAAAGATGAGCACACCGAATAAACAGTAAGAGAATATAAGATAAGTGAATAAAGAACCATAGCAATCAGAGAGAGAGAAAATAACCAATTACAGAGAAGTGGAATTAAGTAAAACACCCAAGTCAATCAGAGGGCAAGAGACAATGAGGATTAATAATGATCTAATGATGAATATGATAGCCTAAGGGGGAATATACAGTGACTCCTTAACACTGGTAACTGGTGAATAAAGACAACGATTAATTGATGAAAGTGATGGGAAGTAATAGTATATATATATAATGTGTGTGTGTGTGTGTGTATATATCTATGTATGTATGCAGTATATATATGTATTTATATTATATATATATATATATATATATATATATATATATATATATATATATATATATATATATATATAATTATATATTTGAACGATGAAGGATCGGTTCAGTCAATATGTGAGAAACTTTAGTGTGCAGGAAGTTGGTGGGAGAGAGGGTTAGTGGTGATTGGTCTAACGAGAGAGAGAGAGAGAGAGAGAGAGAGAGAGAGAGAGAGAGAGAGAGAGAGAGAGAGAGAGAGAGAGAGAGAGAGAGAGAGAGAGAGAGAGAGAGAGAGAGAGAGAGAGAGAGAGAGAGAGAGAGAGAGAGAGAGAGAGAGAGAGAGAGAGAGAGAGAGAGAGAGAACAAGGGGCTATAGTGTTCATTGTTGATCTAAGAAATGTTTCGCTAAAGTTACTGCATATCTAATCATGCTAATGCACACACACACACACACACACACACACACACACACACACACACACACACACACACACACACACACACACACACACACACATACATACATACATACATACATACATTCAATACACATCTTCTCTTGCTCTTTTCCTGGCCCTCTCAATGATTCATGTCCCCCTGGACTATTTCTTTCTCGCAATTCCCTGGTTGGGTTATTCTTCTGGGCACAGCCACATCGTTACAGTGTGTGTGTGTGTGTGTGTGTGTGTGTGTGTGTGTGTGTGTGTGTGTAATGATATTAATACAAATAATAATAATCGGTTTATTTCAAGGCGACAGCCAATGAGGCTGACAGTACACAGTACTTTACCCTATATTTATCATATGTTAAATGGTCAGCAGACTGGCCTTGGCTGCCACAAGATGTCGGAGATATCCCCAGGAAGGCAGAACGTGTGTAAGGGTCCTTGTGGTTACCAGGGGCCTAATCCTCATGGAGCACCGGTACATAATGTGCTCAGTCAACGTGTGTGTGTGTGTGTGTGTGTGCGTGTGCTTGTGTGTGTGCGTGTGTGTGTGCGTGTGCTTGTACAAAGGAGTACAAAGGAAATCAAGCAACAACAGATCTAGTGACCCTTCTAGGCTGCTTGTCCTCCAAAACACTGAGGATGAAGTGTCCAAACAGTGTGTGTGTGTGCGTGTGCGTGTGTGTGTGTGTGTGTGTGTGTGCGTGCGTGTGCTTGTGTGTGTGTGTGTGTGTGTGCTTGTGTATGTGTGTGTGTGTGCGTGTGTGTGTGTGCGCGTGTGTGTGTGTGTGTGTGTGTTTCTTTGAGATACATTGCAAAATCATTGGTTATCTAGTCCAAGACTCCAATTGATTAAATTAAACCTTTGGATAATTTGACTAAATAACAGCAATGATCGTGTTATGTTCAATCTTTGTGTTCCAAACAATTTGTTGGTAAAAGTGTTCGTGTGAGACGGTCTTAAAAATGGCCAAATCTTAGTCTTATACTTGTGGAATAACAATCATTAGCTGTTAATATGTACATCCATTTACCCATCCACCAACCATCCAATCATCCATCTATCCATTCACCCGCCTACCATCCATCCATCCATCCATATACCCACTCATTCATCCACTTACCCATCTACATCATCCAACCATCCATCCATTGTTTTAACCCTCTAATCAGCCTTAGCACAGAATGTGTAAGCAGATATCGCAAACAAAATAAAATACCATTGGTATTACTAGTTAGGCTATATACCGTATTGTGAATGCATATTAAGGGGAGGTTTTTAGTTAGTTCGCTAGACCTCCATCAAGCTTAACATTACAGCCCCTAGACCCCCTTTCAAGATAAATGTTTACATTTTTCGGTAGAAAAATTTCCCGGCCAAAGGCCGGTTCCTCTTAAATTACAGGCTCGCTATCGCTCGCCAGGAAAAAATCGATACCTAAATGGCACGAAAAGTCTTAAAATTGACAGAAATGGGGCGAAAGTTCTTAAATCGTCAAACTAATGGGGCGAACGTCTTATAATATCAAAAGCAATGGGGCTAACCATGAGGGAGAAAGGGGCCAAGAAAATAATCCCTCAAGTGGAAATCTCCCCTTAAGGTTAAAATAAAGCTAATAATTGATAATGCTTCTATAGTTTTTGACTGGTGTTTTACGGTATTTTAACCCCTTCTGTTCCGACGACCTCTATTTGTTTATATTCTAGCTATATTTAGATAATTTTATGCAGCTTATCAAGGATGTGTGGTAACAAAAAGGGTTAAGTGAGATAGTTCGAAGCCTATTATTTGCTTGAGGCCTTTCTTAACTCAATAGAATCGTCTAATAGTAGCTACAATAACATGAACACGACGGCACTGAAAGGGTTAAGGATTTCATTGTAAGAGTGCCATGCCGCAGGGGGGTTGGTTGGAGACAAAGACTAAGACTGTCTTTTATTAGCGGCAGATGGCATTCTTCACCTTTGATTGAATTCTTGAGGTAACTGGATCTGAAGGAAAATGAAATTCTTGCACTCAATTCAATTTCATCAGAGTTGAAAGACCGAACAAAACTCATTGCAAGCATTCTTAAGGCCATCAGTGCAGTGCTTCATTCTTACATTATTCTGACTAAAAATAAGCTCGACTCCCACAGGTCCTTCCTAACCTGAATAAAACAAATCTAATGATGGCCTGTTAAATATGATAACAGCTGTAGTGGTCCCCCCAGCCATGCCGCACTCACCGCACCGCACCCCACAGCACCACCACCATAATATCCTTGTAGTGGTCCCCCCAGCCATGCCGCACTCACCGCACCGCACCCCACAGCACCACCACCATAATATCCTTGTAGTGGTCCCCCCAGCCATGCCGCACTCACCGCACCCTACCCCACAGCACCACCACCATAATATCCTTGTAGTGGTCCCCCCAGCCATGCCGCACTCACCGCACCGCACCCCACAGCACCACCACCATAATATCCTTGTAGTGGTCCCCCCAGCCATGCCGCACTCACCGCACCCTACCCCACAGCACCACCACCATAATATCCTTGTAGTGGTCCCCCCAGCCATGCCGCACTCACCGCACCGCACCCCACAGCACCGCACCCCACAGCACCACCACCATAATATCCTTGTAGTGGTCCCCAAGGTATGTCGCAAGGTAAGGTATCAGAAGCTAAGGTAAGGTGGACACCAATATAAGTGTTCACCAAGACATATAAGTGTGTGTGTGTGTGTGTGTGTGTGTGTGTGTGTGTGTGTGTGTGTGTGTGTGTGTGTGTGTGTGTGTGTGTGTGTGTTATTCACTTGCTTGTTCGTCAAGGGGAATCCACGTAATGCGAGCTAAGCTCATTATTATCGCGCCTCCTTAACTGGGAATGTATTGCGTGAAATGTATGTTAAGTGTTTATGTATCGTTGGAATGGCTGTGGATGTGTGTGTAGTCTGTATTTTAGCCAATTGGCGACATCTGGAAACGAAGGCTTAGGGTTAATCTGTACGGTACCATTCTCACTACGGTACCAGTCTCACCCGAAGGCTTAGGTAAGTTAGGTTGACCAGTAGCTTAGGTTGACCAGTACGATACCCATCTCACCTTGTAACCGATCACCAACCCCAGATGGGACGTCACAACTTCGTCCACTTATACCAGGTTCCTATTTATACTGCTAGGTGAACAGAGGCTACACCGTTAGGAGACTTGCCCAAATGTCTCTTCCCCGCCCGGGTCTGGAACCCGGGACCTTCTTGTTGTGAGCCAGACGCGCTATCAGTTACGCCACGGGGAGGTGTGTGTGTGTGTGTGTGTGTGTGTGTGTGTGTGTGTGTGTGTGTGTGTGTGTGTGTGTGTGTGTGTGTGTGTATGTTATTTTTATATTTGCATGTCCCTCTGAGTGCGTTTGTCTGCATTGTTATGTCATGCCTTGCATTTAAATGTGTGTGTGTGGGGGGGGGGGGGGGGGTGCGTGTGGTGCATGTGTGCGAGTTTGTGCGTGTGGTGTGTTTGTGTATATGTGTATGTCAGTGTTTAATGTGTTGTTCCCACTACTTTCTTTCTCAGTCTATAAAACTGGCGAACTGCATTACCTGCTCTAGGAACAACAACAACTACCTCGTCACATATACATACAACAACCTCGTCACATATACATATAGACACACATATAAACAACTGGTAAACTGTATGGATTATATGAGGACTGACCCATCACAACAAAAAAAGTTTGGATATCACTTATAAAAAAGAATGCCTCATCCCTCACCAAAATTAAGGGAGCCCACCTCGTTGTTTTTTTCTCTTTCTCTCCCTCTCTCTTTGGTTTGTATCCATTCGGCCCCATTCAGCCTACTGTTTTAAGACGTTTACCCCCATCCAGGTGTCAAAATTTTCCTGGCGAGCGGCAGCGAACCAGCATTTATATATTTTTGTTTTGACAGCAAGCTAAATTTGTACATTTTTCGATAGAAAAATGTCTCCGGCGAAGCCGGATTTCTCCATACAATGCTGGCTCGCTATCGCTCGCCAGGAAGAAATCGATACTTGGATGGAGATAAACATCTAAAAACTGTTGGCTGAATGGGGCCAAATGGATACAAGCCAGGGAAAGAGAGAAAAGGAGAAAAAGAGACAAAAAGCGAGGTGGGCCCCCTTAAGGGAAACATCCTTGTATTGTCTCACTGTCAGCGGGTGTTATTATCTCTCATCTCTCCGCCCTGACAAAGACACAGATGACACAGCCAGAACCTTGTTTTGAAGACAATTACAACAGTTGTAGTTAATTACTGGCTGTGGAATCCCAAGACGATTTAGTACACTTTTGTCACCGGTAAGAAAAGTTTAGATCTACAATGAATTGAGTATATTATATATATTTTATATTAATTGAGTATATTATATATATTTTATATTAATTGAGTATATTATATATATTTTATATTAATTGAGTATATTATATTTTATATTAATTGAGTATATTATATATATTTTATATTAATTGAGTATATTATATATATTTTATATTAATTGAGTATATTATATATATTTTATATTAATTGAGTATATTATATATATTTTATACTTATTATACAATTGACTAATATGTTTCGTGTATCACTATTGTTCCAATAGGCGCCTTCATGTAAGCCGGATGTCCAAAATTTGTTGTCCGATTCGTTTGATCGATGGCTAGATATGGATCATTGCGGACAATTCAAAGTATTGTATTCATGTATTTCTAAGTATTGTATTCATGTATTTCTAATCAAAGTATTGTATTCATGTATTTGTAATCAAAGTATTGTATTCATGTATTTGTAATCAAAGTATTGTATTCATGTATTTCTAATCAAAGTATTGTATTCATGTATTTCTAATCAAAGTATTGTATTCATGTATTTGTAATCAAAGTATTGTATTCATGTATTATAATCAAAGTATTGTATTCATGTATTCTAATCAAAGTATTGTATTCATGTATTCTAATCAAAGTATTGTATTCATGTATTTCTAATCAAAGTATTGTATTCATGTATTTGTAATCAAAGTATTGTATTCATGTATTTCTAATCAAAGTATTGTATTCATGTATTTCTAATCAAAGTATTGTATTCATGTATTTATAATCAAAGTATTGTATTCATGTATTTGTAATCAAAGTATTGTATTCATGTATTTCTAATCAAAGTATTGTATTCATGTATTTCTAATAGCTTGTTACTAGATAATATTTCTTTCACGTTGTAGAAGGGTCGATTTGTTGTATATTTCCCTAGATTTTACACACAATATCACCGAGGTGTTCGGCGAACAGCTGATTTCGTCTGTACAGATACTTGCAATATTCCCTTAAGGGAGCCCACCTCGCTTTGTTTTCTCTTTCTCTCTTTGGCTTGTATCCATTCGGCCCCATTCAGCCTACTGTTTTAAGATGTTTACCCCCATCCAGGTGTCAATATTTTCCTGGTGAGCGGTAGCGAGCCAGCATATATATATTTTTGTTTTGAGAGCAAGCTAAATTTGTAAATTTTTCGATAGAAAAAATGTCTCCGGTGAAGCCGGATTTCTCCATACAATGCTGGCTCGCTATCGCTCGTCAGGAAGATATCAACACCTGGATGGGTATAAACGTCTTAAAACAGTTGGCTGAATGGGGCCGAATGGATACAAGCCAGAGAAAGAGAAAACAAAGCAGGTGACCCCCCTTAACACTTCAAAGTAGTCTCATCACGCCAGCTATGCTTTGAAGCAAGATATACCGATCCTCTATTCCTTTCCCATTTAGTTCTGTTCAGTTTCAAAGGAACGTTCAGGAAATTCCGAAGACATACGTGCGTGTGTTTGTTGACTGTACAGTGGCGCTAATATGCCATGTCTCAGCTGTCATTACGGTTGGCTCGCTCTGTGCTGTATTAATGCCTGTCAGATGTTGAATAGGGTGGGTATGTGCGGGAACATGGTTGTATATCTCACTCAAAATGAAGAAATCATGTGTAAATATTGCTGATACCAATTATTGATCAAAACATAATTGGTGCCGAGACATCACTTATTAGGCCGACTGTACATACTGTAACCTAATATGGATTTTGTTTATCCTACGTATCCCTATTCGTACTACATTGATATCTCCCGTTGACCTGTAGTATCACACTACTTCTAATCTTACATCTACTTGATTTTTTATGGTGAAATATTATGAGAACCTGGTTGGTGGTAACACGATCTTCATACTAGTCACGTAAAAAAATAATATCACTTACCCACGAAGAATGCTGATAGCCTGATGCATAATATATTAGCTAGTGCCTTCGAGAGAGAGAGAGAGAGAGAGAGAGAGAGAGAGAGAGAGAGAGAGAGAGAGAGAGAGAGAGAGAGAGAGAGAGAGAGAGAGAGAGAGAGAGAGAGAGAGAGAGAGAGAGCGAGCATGACCTAAGAATAGTGAAAGATTGACGGCAGGTAGTTTTTAACCCTTTTAATTACGACACGTCTCATCTAATGAAAAATCGTCTAACGATAGCCAGACAAAAAACAATAATTTTCTGAAGGGCTAAATGAGGCTCTTAAAAGACAATTAAAAGTCGATCAAAGAACCAACTGACCTCCTTAACAGTTAATGAAAGACGGCGTTCACCTCAAAGTTACGGGGATGGGTGGGTGGGGGGAGGAAGGATTTTTTTTTTTTTTTTTTTTTTAACCTAAGCAGTGAAATTAAGTGTTTTTGAAATTGTTATGAGTTGGTGTATGTTTACTGACGGGGTGAGGAGGAAGTGGGGGGAGTGTAGGGAGATATAAGTACAACACCCCATTCTTAACATTAATCATCCATTTCAAACCCCAATGTACTTGAATAAACTCATGAAAGCATATGGTCCTCCCGGGATTCGAACTCGGGACACCACACCCAGAATATAAGCATCTAACCATTACAACATTAATCATCAATTTCAAACCCCAATGTACAGTACTTGAATAAACTAATGAAAGCATATGGTCCTCCCGGGATTCGAACTCGGGACACCACACCCAGAACATAAGCATCTAAACCATTACAACTTCAATCATCAATTTCAAACCCCAATGTACTTGAATAAACTAATGAAAGCATATGGTCCTCCCAGGATTCGAACTCGGGACACCACACCCAGAATATACTGTAAGCATCTAAACCATTACACCACCAACAACCTGATTCCTTTCACTATCCACTACTGCCACTATCTTCTGTACCAACTCTGATGCACCCACAAACACACTTTGAGGGGTTAGCGGTCGTTTTTTCGCTATTAATTAATTTATTAATTTATTTTTTAGTTTCCTCGCTAGACCTCCATCAAGCTTAAGAAAACACCCCCTAGACCCCCCTTCAAGATAAATTTGTAAATTTTTCGATAGAAAATGTTCCGGCCAAAGGCCGGTTCCTCTTAAAATTACAGGCTCGCTATCGTTCGCCAGGAAAAATCGACACCTAAATGGCACGAAAGGTCTTGAAATTGACAACGAAATGGGGCGAAAGGTCTTAAAATCGACAAACTAATGGAAGGAAGGTCTTAAAATCTCAAAAACTAATATGCTAAACATGAAGGAGAAGGGGGTCTATAAAAAGCGAGTAGTACCCCCTTAAACCACTACACTGTCCACTAATATTACCATCTTCTGTCTTGTATCTTTATTTGTCCCTGTAGCTTAAGGGGAGATTTCCACTTGAGGGACTTTTTTCTTGACCCCTTTCTCCCTCATGTCTAGCCCCATTGTTTTTGAGATTTGAAGACGTTTGCCCCATTAGTTTGGTGATTTAAGAATTACCGCCCCATTCTGTCAATTTTAAGACCTTTCGTGCCAATTTAAGAGCAACCGGCCTTCGGCCGGGACATTTTTCTACCGAAAAATGTACAAATTTATCTTGAAAGGGTGTCAAGGGGGTGAAATTTTAAGATTGCTGGAGGAGTAGGAAACAAACTAAAAACCTCCCCTTAAAACTATGAGGCACAAGCTTATCTTAACCCATTCAGTACCAGGGACGTCCTTCTGGTAACTACTATACGATTCCATTCAGCTTAAGGAGAACCTCTAGCAATAATAAGGCTTCAAACTATCTCAACCAACCCTTCTAACTACCACAGATCCTTCCTAAGCTGCATAATATCGTCTAAATATATCTAGAATAAAGTATATCACACGTCGCTGGTACTCCAAGGGTTAATTGATATCTCTTTCTTTTCAGGTAAACTACAGCGTGACCACCTCCCTGGAATCGCAAGGTCTGTAGGGAATGTGCATATGTATACGTCGTTCTTTGTATATTTGTCTCTATCTGACACACACACACACACACACACACACACACACACACACACCCACACCCACACCCACACACACCCGAGCGGTTGGCGTTTATCGGTACATATCAATTTGGTGCATGCTTACGAGTACATTTTTCGATTTTTAAACCTAAATTACACTAACCTAACCTAACCTAACCTAACCTAACCTACCTAACCTAACCGAAAACACTCCATTTCAACGTATTTTAAAGAGGTGTGTACCGATTAACTGTCGCCCCAATCCTCATGTACCTGTAAACCTACAAATATCCAGAGATTTGTACCAATAAAAAAAACACACACACACACACACACACACACACACACACACACACACACACACACACACACACACACACACACACACTGTTGCTTGCCTCGCCCACGGTGTATATAAGTATCACTGTATAATAAAGGTAATAATGGTCAGTGTTTATAAGGACGACATTGGCTTGTACTGCCAAGGAACGTGCACTATCAAGTAGAAAGGGGTTAGTTGAGGCGGATGTGCACCAGGAATTTGTGTTGGCAACTTTTAAGGGGGATTTCCACCTGGAGGATTTTTTTCTGGACCCCTTTGTCCCTCATGTTTAGCCCCGTTGCTTTTGAGATTTTAAGACGTTTGCCCCATTAGTTTGGCGATTTTAAGAACCCTCGCCCCATTTCTGTCAATTTTATGACCATTCGTGCCATTTAGGTGTCGATTTTTTCCTGGCGAGCGATAGCGAACCTGTAATTTAAGGGGAACCGGCCTTCGGCCGGGAAATTTTTCTACCGAAAAATGTACAAATTTATCTTGAAAGGGGGTCTAGGGGGAGTAATTTTAAGTTTGATGGAAGTCTAGGGAATCAACTAAAACCCTCCCCTTAATCCACACATTAACTATGACAACGTTCTAAAACTCTCTTGCACTGGTAGCGGTAACTACACTGAAGATTTGGTTAAATTATAGGGCAATATTGACCTTAAGTACCGGTATGTTTCAGAAGTTACTATAGATCAAATGTGTACGAACAAGTGGCTGGAATAAGTGTTCGTGTAATTTCCGCTTACGATCTTACGTGATGACTGAAGACTACTGTACTGTACGTATATCATTACTGTACGTATATCATTACTGTACGTATATCACTACTGTACGTATATCACTACTGTACGTATATCACTACTGTACGTATATCACTACTGTACGTATATCACTACTGTACGTATATCACTACTGTACGTATATCACTACTGTACGTATATCACTACTGTACGTATATCACTACTGTACGTATATCACTACTGTACGTATATCACTACTGTACGTATATCACTACTGTACGTATATCACTACTGTACGTATATCACTACTGTACGTATATCACTACTGTACGTATATCACTACTGTACGTATATCACTACTGTACGTATATCACTACTGTACGTATATCACTACTTTCATAATTTGTTGATAATAGCAATGTTAAGGGGAGGTTTTTAGTGTGTTTCCTAGACTTCCATCAAGCTTGAAATTACACCCCCTTGACCCCTTTTCAAGATAAATTTGTACATTTTTCGGTAGAAAAATGCCCCGGCCAAAGGCCGGTTCCTCTTAAATTACAGGCTCGCTATCGCTCGCCAGGAAAAAATCGACACCTAAATGGGACGAAAGGTCTTAAAAGTGACATAAATGGGGGTGAAACTTCTTAAAATCGCCAAACTAATGGGGCAAACATCTTAAAATCTCAAAAGCAATGGGGCTAGACATGAGAGAGAAAGGGGTCCAGAAAAATGTCCCTCAAGTGGATATCTCCCCTTAAGTTAAGTTCGTAATAATGATAGTAAACACACAAACGGGGGCACTTACACCTTTCAATACAATAACCTGTTTTGTAATTTGTTTGGCTAGGAATCCTCCTCCCCCTTGTATAATTCTCCTACTTAAGGGGAGGTTTTTAGTTTGTTCCCTACTTTTTCATCAAGCTTAAAATTACACCCCCTAGACCCCCTTTCAAGATAAATTTGTAAATTTTTCGGTAGAAACATTTCCCGGCCAGAGGCCGGTTGCTCTTAAATTACAGGTTCGCTATCGCTCGCCAGGAAAAATCGTCACCTTAACCCTTAATTAGCGGCGAGCAACATAAGTCGAGTTAAAAAAAGCTGGACTATGTGGCGGCGCTCGACATAGGTCGAGTGGCAATTTCAGCACGTAATGTGGCTGAGAGAGAGAGACAAGTGGTGGCAGGAGACTAGCGAGCGTATGACTGCTCCAGACCACCGCGGCGAACCTACTGACACAAATCTCAGCTCCCTCCTCCCTCTCTCACTCGCTACATACTCAATTATGTACCGAAACTACCGAATTACCTGCTTTTTGCACTCGCGTTGCACGGTTATTGCAAGAAAACTATCCATCATACAAGGATCGTTATGGTGTCATTCGAAAGCTCTGTTTATGCCCTTTCAGGGATAGGTACTTGTTTTACGTTCTGGGTCTTATTTAGGCATGAAAATGATCACGTAAACAGCCCTATTTTGGCTAAAAACACCCCGCTGTGCGGTACATATAATAAACCGCATAGGCCGCTCGTAAGGTGTTAATGGCACGAAAGATCTTAAAATTGACAGAAATGGGGCAAAATGTCTTAAAATATCCAAACTACTAGGGCGAAGGTCTTAAAATCTCAAAAGCAATGGGGCTAAACATGAGGGAGAAAGGGGTCCAGAAAAAAATCCCTCAAGTGGATATCTCTCCTTAATTTAATTCAGGCACTTGGTTAAGCAATCAGGAGTGCCTGAATGAGACCTAATATTGCAGAAGATCCCCCGCATTGAATGGGTTAAAATTTGAATTATACGTCAAAATAGGACGCTATATCTATCATGAAATGGAACATAGAACTACCAACGACCAAGAGGAGTATATATATAGCAGTCATGTTGAGTAGATGCACACTATTGTAGCTAACCATGCGAGGATGTTGAGTAGATGCACACTATTGTAGCTAACCATGCGAGGATGTTGAGTAGATGCACACTATTGTAGCTAACCATGCGAGGATGTTGAGTAGATGCACACTATTGTAGCTAACCATGCGAGGATGTTGAGTAGATGCACACTATTGTAGCTAACCATGCGAGGATGTTGAGTAGATGCACACTATTGTAGCTAACCATGCGAGGATGTTGAGTAGATGCACACTATTGTAGCTAACCATGCGAGGATGTTGAGTAGATGCACACTATTGTAGCTAACCATGCGAGGATGTTTGAGTAGATGCACACTATTGTAGCTAACCATGCGAGGATGTTGAGTAGATGCACACTATTGTAGCTAACCATGCGAGGATGTTGAGTAGATGCACACTATTGTAGCTAACCATGCGAGGATGTTGAGTAGATGCACACTATTGTAGCTAACCATGCGAGGATGTTGAGTAGATGCACACTATTGTAGCTAACCATGCGAGGATGTTGAGTAGATGCACACTATTGTAACTAACCATGCGAGGATGTTGAGTAGATGCACACTATTGTAACTAACCATGCGAGGATGTTGAGTAGATGCACACTATTGTAACTAACCATGCGAGGAACAAGATAACCTGGAGTTTTGACACGACGTTTGACCGTGACTGGAGGTGCATGTTATTAATTTCCTTCAGAGCCTCGGTAATTAAGGGAGGCAGACCGTTTGTTTGGTCTATTAATTAATGTATTCATATATGTGTTTAGTTTCCTCCCTAGACCTCCATCAAGCTTAGAAAAACTCCCCCTAGACCCTCCTTCAAGATAAATTTGTACATTTTTCGGTAGAAAAATGTCCCGGCCGAAGGCCGATTCCTCTTAAAATTGCAGGCTCGCTATCGCTCGCCAAGATAATCGATACCTAAATGGCACGGAAGGTCTTAACATTGACAACGAAATGGGGCGAAAGGTGTTAAAATCGCCAAACTAATGGACCGAACATCACATAATTTCAAAACTAGTGGGGCTAAACATTAGGGAGAAGGGGGTCCAGAAAAACGGTCTTCCTCCCCTTAAGGAGGTACTGAGAGACACAGACACAATGAGCCTCGCAGGAATTAAAATACCTGGGGGGAAAATGAATGACTCTTTGGCCATTTCATTAGTGTGACCTTTTCCATCATATACCTGAATTTATGTTTGCAGTGTTAGTGCGACATATAATCATCATCATCATCATCATCATCATCACTATAATCATCGTCAGAGTCTGAGATGGTTCACTTCAGAATATAGGTTTCTTCCAAACGTTTCCCCTCTTAAGGAGAGGTTTTTAGTTTGTTCCCTAGACTTCAATCAAGCTAAAAATTACACTCCCTTGACCCTCTTTCAAGATAAAATTGTAAATTTTTCGGTAGAAAAATTTCCCGGCCGAAGGCCAGTTCCTCTTAATTTACAGGCTCTCTATCGCTCGCCAGTAAATAATCAACACCCAAATGGCACGAAAGATCTTTTAATTTACAGAAATGGGGCTAAACTTCTTAAAATCGCCAAATTAATGGGGCAAACGTCTTAAAATTTCAAAAGCAATGAGGCTAAACATGAGGGAGAAAGGGATCCAGACAAAAATCCCTCAAGTGGATATCTCCCCTTAACGGCCGTATAATAGTTTGGTCCTTCTCTACCCGACAATCTTTCGGTTCCCATACCTCCATCTGGTTCTGTGTGTACGTCTCTTAGCTCACTGTCTAAGTTTCAAGGAAAGTCCATCTGTAATGATCTCTTCGAAGTATGTGAGCTGCCTAAGAGAATTTCCTTTTTTTCGTTATGTCACTGAGACTGTCTTCTATTTGTGTCTTTCTTATTCAAGAGACTCTTTTCTTATCACTCCAAGTTATGCTTAAAATTATCTTCTATATTCTTCTCTGAACACTCCTAACCTTACGTTTCAAATTCTTTGATATATTCCAGTTTTCATATATATAAAGTAATATTTTTAAGACACAGTGATTGTACACATTTTTCTATTGGAAAGAGCTAGTTTTGGAACACATAATTGTTTCTATAAATGTGTAGTATCATAGAAAGGTTCCACCATAGAAACGGGGAAGGAGAGGGGGTGGTAGGGGTGGGGAAGGGGGGGATAAGGAACATTAACTCCGGGTCGTATAGACGAGGCTGCCGGGTAACACGTAGTTGACTGGATGACACGATTCTTACACTCCGTTGATCCTTAACTTACGTCTTGTGAATATTTATTATAAAAAGGAGAGAGAGAGAGAGAGAGAGAGAGTTTCTGATATGAAGTTTCTTTTTCTATCCTCGTACACACACACATACACACGGTTATCCATACTTTAAATACACTTGTAATAGGTCGCCTCCCTGATTTGTATATAAATTGGGCCACTAAGATAAAGGACCTCGTAGGAAAATATTCCTTAATTAATTACCCGGGATACAAATCAAAGACACGTCTATCCAATATATTTATACCGATCGATGCAGTATATTTTGTTGTTCGGCCAGCTTACAGGATTAACGGTGTGTATATATATAGATTTATATAGATATAACAAGGCTGTTCAATTGTTAACGCGATGGGACTATGTTATTAGAAAACTGTTATTTAACAATTAACAATGATAAATTAAACAAACATTCTATTAAAACGGTTTATTGAATAAGAGACACAAATTGATGAAAATGAATCGGAGATTACGTTCACACACCACTCGCTCCTTCTATCCAAATGTTTAACTAACTTAATTAACCCCTCTAATTTAATTAACTAGAGCCTTAACTGAGCCACACTCAGTCAAACTCACTCCTAAAATTACCCGTCACTAATCTGATACCACTAGCCTAACGGAGTCCTATACACCAGGCAAAACAATTAACCCTCCCTTGAATTTACCCTTATCGCATATTAATGACCGCGTCTAGCACATCTATCTATCTATTGCCTGACGCCGCGATCCCCGAAGGGGTGGCCACGAACGAACCGCCCCCATGCACCTCTGTCCCCAGTCAGTCGACGCCCCTCCCCCCAACCAGCACCGCCTTCGTTCATGTAGTTCCTCACTCCATCCTTCCACCTCATATTCGGTCTACCTCTCCCCCTCTGTCCCCTCCACTTATATAATAACACTGTATACTAACCTTTACACATGGTCGAAGGAGGGTGCCGCGTCACCCTGGTCGCCACTCCACACTCACAAGCACTTCACTCGCTGGCACCAACTGGGGACTGAGGCCTGCGTTCCCCTCTCCTGCTTTATTTATACCCTCGGTTTGGAACAAGCGTATGCTTGGAGAATTGGCGGGAAAAGGAAAGAACATCTAGGACCTTCTCGAACCTTCTCGAAGGTCCGAGAACCTTCTTGACCAAATTACTGACCGCACGTCCCCACCCCCTCTTCTCTCTATACTCTCCCCGCACCCCCCTCGACTCTCTAATATGTCTAGCTATCTAATCTCAGGCACGATACCGTGACATCCCTCCCCACTAAAATTGATTTTACTCCGTTAAAATCACCTAGCGTCATTCACAGTGTCTTCCATACTGTAGTGTGAGTCTAACAATCACTGGCGCATGCAATGGTCCCCCTTGAGTAGAAAAACCCCTCTACATTTACGTTAAACTTACACTGAAAGGGGAAAACTCCTGAGTTCGCATTTTTGGCCAGCGACAAGGTCCTGGTGGCAATGCACCTAGTGAGGTTTAACTCTAGTGGCAAACCCACTCATTTACAATGACAAACTAGCTGAGCTACTGTTATGTGAGGAGATGTCTGAATACATGGTGTACTTGGGATATTCGTGGGTAAATGGGAGTAGTAATGTCTTATCTGAATACGGTGATTTTCCCGGTTATCCGGGATTTGATGTGGGGATCCTTGGTTGTAGCTGCTTGGTCTGATTCTTGGTCTGCTCAGCGTCGCGTCTCGCCAGCTCGCCTGGACAACTCATTCCTGTAATATAAGTGGGCGGCAGATCATTGTTCTAAAAAAATTTCCAACCCTCTCATATGCACCTACAAGCTACTACTTACTCCCGATCCTCTGCATCATTAGTCAACCGTGACAACCAATCAGCACCGACATTGTTACTACCCTTAATGTACCTTACAACGAAGCTGAACTGCTGCAGGAAAAGCGTCCACCTCATGAGTCTGGAATTGGCATTCCTCGAGGTCTTGAGGCTTGTCAGAGGCATATGATCAGTCTCGAGCGTGAACTCCCCTCCGAACAAATAGAAGTAGTATTTCTTGACCCCTTCGTCCACCGCCAACAATTCCAGCTCCACCGTGCTGTAATTCAGCTCAGCTCCCTTGAGTCGCCTACTGTGGTATGCAACGGGGAATAACTCTCCATCTTCCTCCTGCATCAGGACCGCCCCCACTGCATCCTGTGAAGCATCAGTCCTTAGAATGAATGGTTTCTTGAAGTCTGCCAACTTCAGGATAGGTTCCTTGCAGAGTTGAGTCTTTAGTGCGTTGAAAGCCTCTTGCTGTTCCGTACCCCACGGAATTCTGTTTTGAGCATGCTTCTTTAGTAAGTCGTACAACGGAGTAGCCAACGCAGCAAAATGTGGAATGAACTCCCTGTAGTAGCCGGCAAGTCCCAAGAATGACCGAACCTGCTTCTTTGTAGTGGGCCTAGGAGCATCGCGAATCTTAGAGATCTTATCACCCTGACAGCCGCATTGACCATCCCCAACCACATGTCCTAGGTAGTGCACCCGTTTCTGGCCCACTTCACACTTGCTAGGTTTCACCTTCAAGTTGTACTCCTGCAACCTAGACAAGACCTTCTCCAGAATTGACATATGCTCTCTGAAAGACTGTGAGTGAACAAGAACATCATCAACGAAGACCTCCACACCAGGTATGTCTCGCAGGACCTGACGCATCATACGGTTAAACACCGCCGGCGAATTCATAAGACCGAAAGGCAACACAGTGTACTGGTACAGCCCGTCTGGCGTACCAAAAGCGGTGATCTTGCGGCTAGCTGGATCCAGAGGTATCTGGAAGAACCCCTTGGTGAGATCTAGTTTGGAAAAGATCGTTGAACCTGCAAGCCTGGCAAAGATGGCACGGAGGTCGCACATAGGCTCCGCATCAACCCTTGTCAAAGCATTCAGCCGACGGTAATCCCCACAGATGCGTACACCGCCCTCCTTCTTCTTGACAACCACCATCGGACTACAATATTGAGAAGAGGATTTCTCGATGATACCTGCTAACTCCATTTCCCTGATCTCCTTCTGGACTTGGTCGTGCAGACGGAGCGGAATGGGATACGGCTTTACTCGTACCGGAACCGAACTGGTCAGCTCGATTGCGTGACTCTCGACTCGTGCGATTCCGGGCCTATCCGAGAAAACGCCCCTGTACTTACCAAGGAGCGAATCCAATTCCCGCCCCTCATGACTTGACAACTCAGCGCCCCGACGAACCTGCGAGAGATCTTCCTCTTGCCCTAGCTGGACTGTCTCGGGACCATCACCATCACTTCGGAGATTACTGCCGCTGCTGCTGTGATATGACCCTCCCCACTAGTATAGTGGCCCCTCACTAGATCTATGGCTTCCGCCATCTCGGGAGTAGCAACCTGCCGCCTCCACGAGCCTTCCATCATCGCAGCTCCACTCACTTCTCTCGTGTGGTACTCCTTAAGCATGTTGATGTGGAATCTCTTCTGGTGATTCCCGACCTGAACAATGTAGTTTACATCCGACATTCTGTCTATGACCGTATATGGACCCTTCCATTGGGCCAGCAGTTTGTTATGAGCAGTGGGCAGAAGGAGCAAGCACTTGCTACCTGGCTCCAATCTGCGCACCTTCGCCTTCTTATCGAAGTAAGACTTCTGCACCTCTCTCGCCTTTGTCAGCTCGACTTTGGCTAGTTCACATGTTGACTTCAACCTTTCAGCCAGATCGAGAACATAGGTGTAAGTGGTCTTCACTTCCTCGCTGGGCTCGTCACCGTCCCAAAGCTCTCGCAACACCTGCAATGGACCCCGGACTGTCCTACCATACACAAGCTCGAAAGGAGAGAACTTCAGCGAACTCTGGGGAGCCTCCCGGTATGCAAAGAGCAACGGAGCAATGAACCTAGGCCACTCCTTTGGTTGGTCGGCTGTCATCCGCCGCAGCATCTTCTTGAGTGTCCCGTTGAAACGCTCGACCAGCCCGTTGCATTGTGGGTGGTATGGTGTCGTCTTCAGACCCTTCACAGACAACAGCCTGAGTACTTCCCCCATCATTGCAGAGGTGAACTGCGTCCCTCTGTCAGACAGTATTTGCTTGGGGATCCCTACTCGACAGAAGACCTCCAACATTGCCTCGGCAACAGTTGTAGTCTCGATATTCTTCAGAGCGACCGCCTCTGGCCACCTCGTTCCGAAATCGACTAGCGTGAGGATGAATCGGGACCCATCACTGGCTCTAGGGTGAATTGGACCCACAATGTCCACCCCTAACTGCTCAAAGGGTGTTGTGATGACAGGCAACGGACTCAACGGTGCGGGCTTGACTCGACCTCGGTCGCAGGTCTTCTGGCACACGTCACATGAGCGAATCCATCTGCGGACGTCGCTCGCGATCCCAGGCCAATAAAACTGCGCCTGAACCCTATCCTGCGTCTTCTGCCTACCCATGTGACCTCCAAGGCTACCCTCATGGCCCATCCTGAGGATGGCTGTCCTATACTTCAAGGGAACCACAAACTGCCACTGCTCCTCAGAGTGAGGGTACTGCACTACACGGTAGATCCGACCTCCCTTCTCTGCAATCCACGACTTACGCCCCTTATCACCTTCAACGACAGCCTCACCAAGCTTTGCCCTAACACTTGCCAAGGATGCGTCTTGCTGCTGCTCATGGACAACATCCTGACTCTCCGCGAGCTCTGAGGAAGTCGTGACCGCCAGCGGCTTCGGGTCTTTCCGTGCCTTGGCTACGCCCCTAGTGACTGCTGCGGCCCCCGTCTGGGTGGCTATCTCGCTCGTGGGTCCGTACTTGGCACCCAGGACGTTCCCCACTATCAAGTCATAAATTGGATCATGCATTACGGCTGCTGTGATGCTACCAGAAAGAAACGGAGATTCAATTTCCACCCTCGCCTCATGAACTGTGGTGGTGGAACCATCGATCATGCGAACGTTGATTCCTCGCCCCGTGAATTGGTGGTGCTTGACCAGAGTGTCCCGCACGATACACCCAGACGACCCATTGTCTCTAAGCGCCTCTACGGATACCCCCCCTACTCTACCTGGCTGCACTAGGAATCCTGTGTTTTGTTTTCCCATCCCAGCACCCCCTGCTATAAGTCACAAGTCGTGGGCCGTGCCTTGTGATTTAGTCGGCACCCCATTCTTGCTGTCTGCCTGTACAGTCTGAGAAGCAGCGGCCGAACTTTGTTGACGGTTATCTCCAGACCACCGTTGACCCCGTTGACCCTTTAAGCTGGAGTAATAATTCGGCTTGTGAGGTCCCTGACCCTTCCATTTCCCGTGTGCCCCTGCTTGGGCCTGTTTGGGGCCCGGGTCAGGGTTGCCTTTGCCTTTGTTACCGCCCTCGTTCAACATTCTCCGCCGCTGGTACCCGTGGGCCTCAAAATATGCGTCTGCCTCAGCCGCCATACTCTTAGCTGAGGTAACCTTGCTCAGTTTGAACTGGGCCACGAGGTCATTCGGAGCCGACAGCTCAAACTGCGTTCGCAGGAAGAGATCACGTAAACCCATCCCTACTGTCAGGAGTCTTATCCTTGTTTACCCAGACATCCAGATAAACCCTCAAGCCTAGCCAGGAACTGGGTAGCGGTTTCCTTTTCAGCTAACCTAGCAGATACGAATTGCCGCCGGGCAGCCTGTGCCGTGAGCCCGTATGCCTCGACCAACGCAGCCTTCATATCACCATAACCGGACTTGTCGGACCCTAAGCGATTCAACAGTGTGAGCGCCGGGCCCTCAAAGAGTGAAAGGAATTGTATTTCCTTGGCTGTCTCGTCAAGAGCATATGCCGTTGCGGTTCTTTCGAACCTCCTTATGAAAGGTTCTATATCATCACCCACCTTATACATGGGCTGCTTGATGCGTGGCAACCCCTTAGGAGCATCCACATGACCGTTGACCCCCGTATCCCCTGGTTTAGCTTTAACAAGATCGAGCTTCCTCTGATGCTCTCTCTCTGCCTCAGCCGCCTTTTCCCTTTGAGCCTCCCTAGCCCTCTCAGCCATAGCCACCTCTTCCCTGTGAGCCTCCCTAGCCCTCTCAGCCATAGCCACCTCGTGTTCCCTCGCTGCCTTAGCCTCCTCCCTATCCTGTGCTCGTTTCTCCCTCTCCCTCTCCCTCTTTTCTTCCTCCTCAGCCTTTCTACTATCTATGTAGCCTTCTCGGTTCTCCTCAGTGAGGCCTAGCTCTACTGATTCCTCGTAGATGGTTTTTATTGACGCCATTGTACCCTCGAAGAGTGAAAGGAACTAGGAAAAGCAAGTCCTATCCTATCTGCCTAATCAAATAGCACCGAAAGGAACAAAAAAAACTAGCCCGCCCTATCCTATCAGCCTAATCTGAGATGAACAACGAACGACAAAAGAAAGTTAAGATAGCACGGTTCCGTTACCCCTGGAACGAGTTATGTGAGGGAGGAATAAAGGAAGGAATTGATAAAGAGGAACAATGGATATAAGACAAGGAGAAAAATATGTTTACGCTCTACAAAAAAAAAAATGACCCCTATAACTGCAACTGCGCAAGAATTTCGAACCAAAAAAAAAAACTATGAAAACCGACAACAGTTAATTAGATTACAATCCCCTTCCCTCCATTTAATCGGACGATCGCAGCACTTGCGTACGACGCACGAATGGCGAAAGAAAAAAATCACACGGACGAAATTCTTAACGAAAAAAAACAAAACAAGCAGAGATCAATTATTATACAAGCGAAACAAAATTGATGGAACACAATTATTTCTCGATAGCCGAAATTGTATAATCTATAAATATTATTATTATACACAAGCGATGAGAAAAGATGTTTAGAATTTTCCCAAGCCCACGGTCAGAAGTGACCACGCGGGTGGAAGAAGAAGGAGGGAGGGAAATATTCCCCCACGGCTCACCTTCTTTCTAACACAACAACAATGCTATCCTAGCCTATGCCTATCTATTTTTATCTAACACATCCGCATCGGAAACTGGTCCTGATCACGGTCGCCAGTTGTAATAGGTCGCCTCCCTGATTTGTATATAAATTGGGCCACTAAGATAAAGGACCTCGTAGGAAAATATTCCTTAATTAATTACCCGGGATACAAATCAAAGACACGTCTATCCAATATATTTATACCGATCGATGCAGTATATTTTGTTGTTCGGCCAGCTTACAGGATTAACGGTGTGTATATATATAGATTTATATAGATATAACAAGGCTGTTCAATTGTTAACGCGATGGGACTATGTTATTAGAAAACTGTTATTTAACAATTAACAATGATAAATTAAACAAACATTCTATTAAAACGGTTTATTGAATAAGAGACACAAATTGATGAAAATGAATCGGAGATTACGTTCACACACCACTCGCTCCTTCTATCCAAATGTTTAACTAACTTAATTAACCCCTCTAATTTAATTAACTAGAGCCTTAACTGAGCCACACTCAGTCAAACTCACTCCTAAAATTACCCGTCACTAATCTGATACCACTAGCCTAACGGAGTCCTATACACCAGGCAAAACAATTAACCCTCCCTTGAATTTACCCTTATCGCATATTAATGACCGCGTCTAGCACATCTATCTATCTATTGCCTGACGCCGCGATCCCCGAAGGGGTGGCCACGAACGAACCGCCCCCATGCACCTCTGTCCCCAGTCAGTCGACGCCCCTCCCCCCAACCAGCACCGCCTTCGTTCATGTAGTTCCTCACTCCATCCTTCCACCTCATATTCGGTCTACCTCTCCCCCTCTGTCCCCTCCACTTATATAATAACACTGTATACTAACCTTTACACATGGTCGAAGGAGGGTGCCGCGTCACCCTGGTCGCCACTCCACACTCACAAGCACTTCACTCGCTGGCACCAACTGGGGACTGAGGCCTGCGTTCCCCTCTCCTGCTTTATTTATACCCTCGGTTTGGAACAAGCGTATGCTTGGAGAATTGGCGGGAAAAGGAAAGAACATCTAGGACCTTCTCGAAGGTCCGAGAACCTTCTTGACCAAATTACTGACCGCACGTCCCCACCCCCTCTTCTCTCTCTCTCTCTCTATACTCTCCCCGCACCCCCCTCGACTCTCTAATATGTCTAGCTATCTAATCTCAGGCACGATACCGTGACAACACTCAACCATCAGTATCTGGCTAATTGGTTTGACCGTAAAATGTTTCTACTGTTTTCCAAAGTTGATCAGTTTTAATTGGATGATCGCCACAGAACTACCTTCCGCGCTTGTTTTTATTTCTTCAAATTATCTAATTTGATTCTGTTATTCAACTAAATGCTGACCGTTTTTAAAAAAATATACGTGGATATTTTGATACTGGGAAAGTTAGATTTGAGTTTCCTTTACAGTTATCTTTTAACTTGTGTACTGTTTAAGGGGGTCACCTGCTTTTGTTTTCGTTCTCTCCTTTTCTCTCTTTCTCTGGCTTGTATCCATTTGGCCCCATTCAGCCAACTGTTATAAGACGTTTATCCCCATCCAGGTGTCGATTTCTTCCTGGCGAGCGATAGCGAGCCAGCATTGTATGGAGAAATCCGGCTTCGCCGGAGAAATGTTTCTATCGAAAAATTTACAAATTTAGCTTGCTGTCAAAACAAAAATATATATATGCTGGCGGGAAAATATTGACACCTGGATGGGGGGAGGGGGGGCGAATGGATACAAGCCAAAGAGAGAGGGAGAGAAAGAGAACTCAAGCGAGGTGGGCCCCCTGGAGGATATAACCCGCTGATGTGTGTATATTGGAACTTATCCAGTTTACTCTATAATAAGGCGTATTACACTCTATAACGTGCTGTGCAGTTTACTCTATAATAAGGCGTATTACACTCTATAACGTGCTGTGCAGTTTACTCTATAATAAGGCGTATTACACTCTATAACGTGCTGTGCAGTTTACTCTATAATAAGGCGTATTACACTCTATAACGTGCTGTGCAGTTTACTCTATAATAAGGCGTATTACACTCTATAACGTGCTGTGCAGTTTACTCTATAATAAGGCGTATTACACTCTATAACGTGCTGTGCAGTTTACTCTATAATAAGGCGTATTACACTCTATAACGTGCTGTGCAGTTTACTCTATAATAAGGCGTATTACACTCTATAACGTGCTGTGCAGTTTACTCTATAATAAGGCGTATTACACTCTATAACGTGCTGTGCAGTTTACTCTATAATAAGGCGTATTACACTCTATAACGTGCTGTGCAGTTTTACTCTATAATAAGGCGTATTACACTCTATAACGTGCTGTGCAGTTTACTCTATAATAAGGCGTATTACACTCTATAACGTGCTGTGCAGTTTACTCTATAATAAGGCGTATTACACTCTATAACGTGCTGTGCAGTTTACTCTATAATAAGGCGTATTACACTCTATAACGTGCTGTGCAGTTTACTCTATAATAAGCGTATTACACTCTATAACGTGCTGTGCAGTTTACTCTATAATAAGGCGTATTACACTCTATAACGTGCTGTGCAGTTTACTCTATAATAAGGCGTATTACACTCTATAACGTGCTGTGCAGTTTTATAATCTGTTTTGGCACTGTAATATTTTCCGCACACTTCTTCACGCTCATTGTAATACACATTGTAATACACATTCTAATACACCTTCTAATACACATTCTAATACACCTTCTAATACATTCTAATACACCTAATACACCTTCTAATACATTCTAATACACCTAATACACATTCTAATACACCTAATACACATTCTAATACACATTCTAATACACATTCTAATACACATTCTAATACACATTCTAATACACATTCTAATACACCTTCTAATACACATTCTAATACACCTTCTAATACACATTCTAATACACATTCTAATACACATTCTAATACACATTCTAATACATTCTAATACACCTAATACACCTTCTAATACATTCTAATACACCTAATACACATTCTAATACACATTCTAATACACATTCTAATACACATTCTAATACACATTCTAATACACATTCTAATACACATTCTAATACACATTCTAATACACCTTCTAATACACATTCTAATACACATTCTAATACACCTTCTAATACACCATCTGATACATTCTAATACACCTAATACACATTCTAATACACATTCTAATACACCTTCTAATACACATTCTAATACACATTCTAATACACATTCTAATACACATTCTAATACACCTTCTAATACACATTCTAATACACATTCTAATACACCTTCTAATACACATTCTAATACATTCTAATACACATTCTAATACACATTCTAATACATTCTAATACACATTCTAATACACTGTTATAATTCAAACTAATTACGTTTGATCGATGGCAAAATTGCTGTTTAAGGGGGATGGTTCACTTTTTGGGCGATTTTTGCTTGTATTCATTATTTGTTCAAGTTTCCTCCCTAGACCTCCATCAAATTAAAAACAAAAAATCATTAGATCCCCCTTCTAGATTAATTTGTACATTTTTCGGTAGAAAAATGTCCCGGGCGAAGGCCCCTTCTTCCAACATTACAGGCTCACTATCGTTCGCCAGGGAAAGAATCGACACCTAAATAGCACGAAAGGTCTAAATATTGACGACGAAATGGGGCGAAAGGTCTTAAAATCGACTAACTAATGGGGCAAACATCTTAACATCTGAAAACTAATGGGGCTAAACATGAGGGAGAAAGGGGTCCAGAAAACCAGGCCATCTCCCCTTATCTGTTTAGCC
>CM064486.1:34532403-34537403 GCA_032716605.1 Paralithodes platypus | reverse complement strand
CAAAATCGCCAAACTAACGGAACGAACGTCTTAAAATCTCAAAACTAATAACATGAGGGAGAAGGGGGTCCAGAGAAAGCGACTACCTCGCCCTTAAAGTGAAACGTTGAGATGCTAACTGTTCCCTGTATCTCCGAACACAAAGTTCCTTCTATCGTTCCTCTCACTCTCTCAGCTGGTTAAAAGCGGAGGAAGAAGAAAAAGAAGAAGACAAAAAGAAGAATGACAGTGGAGGAGGAGGAGGAGGGGAGAGGTTAGCATACCCCGGGGGGGGTCTTCTAAACACAAAACTTGATTTAAAAAAAAAAAAAAAATTGAGCTGTTGTGATCGTAAATTATGAAAGGGGGAGACGGAGAAGGTAATAATATGCTTGGTGAGTGGCCCACAAGCAGAGCGAGAACAAGGACACGGTTCCATGTCATCTCAACCAGTAGACTATTTCAACCAGTAGCTCTCAACCAGTGCCAAATTAAACCAGACCAACCAAACCAGTGCCAAAATATAGTACTAACCTAACCTAACCTAACCGTATTGGTTGATTTGGTACTGGTTGAGAGCTACTGGTTGAAATGGTCTACTGGTTGAGTTGACCGGTCAACCAAGGACACTCTTGCTCAATATTTCCAAGGCCGCAGAGGTCAGAATGAATAACTGAAGACTTTTATAGGAAAATCTGGATTCAATATTTTCATTGGATCTCGTTTGAATTCAGTCAAAGTTAATATAACATGTGCGATGAGTCATCATGAGTGCTGCCTATCCAATATGGAAATACATTATAAGGAACTGAGTTTAAATTTATAAAAGATAATTTAATATCACTCTGTTTCGTAGTTTATATATGTTCATCTGTGTCCAATATTAAACACAACTAAAGAAAGGAGTGCATATTTTTTTAGAGGTAACTTTTTGTCACAAATTTCCTAAGAATTTGCCCTTTATTGAGTTGGGTACAGAACATTGCGTGAAGGTACGAATGCCAGTAAACACGTACGAAAGTGCAAGAGAAGAGGGTACAAACGAATATGCGAAACAACGAACGCAAGAGTGAGGGCTACGAAGGTGAGAGTAAGAGGTGAGACAATTAGTAAAAGGGTACGACAATGAACGAGAAGATAGGGTGGTAAGTGGGTACGATAAGTTAGTCAAAGAGTACGATAATCACTTAGAGGATTCGAACTAAGAAGGACACATAAGATCGAGATAGAGAGAGAGAGATAAGAGAGGAGATGGAGAGAGAGAGAGAGAAGAGAGATAGAGCGAGAGAGGAGAGAGAGAGAGAGGGAAGAGAGAGGAGAAGAGAAGAGCGAGGAGAGAGAGAGAGAGAGAGAGAGAGAGAGAGAGAGAGAGAGAGAGAGAGAGAGAGAGAGAGAGAGAGAGAGAGAGAGAGAGAGAGAGAGAATGTGTGTACAAGCACAATACTCCAGAACCTGAGAGTGAGTTAGAGTGCCTGCAGAGCCGTAAAGTTCAAAGTACCTTATCACGTATGTAAATTAGTCTGACTGATGCCCCTCCTCTCATCTCTGTTTAACTTTTATCCACTTGTTTGGTCTGTTTATAATTCAGTGTAAAATACGAAATTCTTTGGTTGTTTTGTTTTATTTGTCTATTTATATATTTGTTTATATAATTTATTTATGTTTTATATATCTTATATCTATTGTTCTGTTATGATCAGTTTACATTTCTATAAGAACACAATTAATTCCTAGTTGGTTTATGTTGATATTATTAAAGGTCGTCTATTATATATCGTTTAATATTAACAATGTATGATGTATTTTTTTTTTTTTTTTTTAATATTCTCACTTTTTTTTCAACCTACAGTTCAATAATATCAACCGTTTGTATTTCTTTGGTGGCTTTATTACTCTTTCTGTGCTTCTCATAATCAAACTCCTCTTCCACTTCACACAACCCCCCCCCCCCCCTCCCCTTCTCATACTCGAACCCCCCATATTCCACATTCGACTTCCATCCCTTCCCCTTCTTCATACATAACCCCCCCCCCCCCCCCCCCCCTCCCTCCCTCCAACCTCACACTCGAACTCCCAATTTCAACATTCGACCCCTTCCCTCTCCCCCCCCCCCCTTCTCATGTAAAACGCTTTCTTTCTCGCACTCGAAGCCCCATCCCCCCCCCCCCCCCTTCATGTACTGCCCCACTGACATGACTTCGATTAATAAAGCCTCGGAAAAAATCTGATTGGTTTGGAGATTCTTTTGATAATGCTTTCATGATTGATGGTGGAGTGGTGGTGATTTGGTGGTGATGGTGAAACGATGATGGTTGTTTGATGGTGCTAATGATGTAGTGTGTGGTATGAGGTAGTGATGGTGCTGGCGTTATAATGATGATGGTGTGTACATGATGTGTGGTGTTGGTGATTGTGTGGTGGTGGTGTTGATGTGGTGTGGTTGAACTGATGGTGTAATGATGATGATGGTGTGTAGGTGGTGATGGTAGGTATGTGGTGATGTAGTGGTGGTGATGGTGATAATGTGGTGATGATAGTGATGGTGTGCATGAGGTGATGGTGATAGTGTGGTGATGATGATAGTGATGGTGTGCATGAGGTAATGGTGATGTGGTGGTGAAGATGGTGATAGTGTTGTGATGATGATAGTGTGGTGGTGATGGTGTTGTAGTGATAATGCTGTGGTGTCATTATTGAAAGTTGTATGTACTGGTGATATGCTTAGTGATGATAATGTTTTAACTCTTAAAGGTAGGTTCCACCACCAAGACTGCCACCCGGGCATATTGGATGAAAATACATCCTTTTATACTTGCTCTATCCAGGGGAGTAAAGTGGGTAGAGATAAATATATAATATCATGATCATGTAGCTTCCACCTGTTTGAGAATGGTGCCAAATGAGTTAAGGGGGGATGGTTCACGTTTTGGGCGATTTTTGCATGTATTTGGTGTCGGTATTGGGTACGATTCGCTCGTCACACATATCATAAGCCCGCCAGCTTGTTGTGCAGGGTAAATTACACACCTATTGAACACTTATGATATGAAGGGCAACTCATTGACCACTTTGGGTTTGTAATGCCTTATTGAACACTTATTGACATTTTATTGAACACTTATTTACATTACTGGTTCAGAAAAGTACAAATTATTATATTGTATCTTTGGATAACAAACAAGGGAATCATTGTCATTACATACAAATACATATATTATTGCAAAACAAACAGTGGAAGTACAAAGGAGTACAAAGGAGGTAACAACGGAATCAACGCAACAACAGATCTACAGGTGACCACCTCATTTCTAGACTACCATTACCATTACTATTAACTAACTACCTCTTTACATTACTTACTTACTTACTGCTCCTATCAGCTCAAAAAAGCTAAAAAAAACACTAAAATCTACATTAAGGGCACAAAACATTAATGTATATATAATATAATAACTTATAAAAGTTGCAGCACACTTCTTTACATTGTCTGTATTATTCTGAATCTGTAATTGTATTAAAATATTGTAGAACAAATATGGAAATTATTGTATATTATATGGCGGGACAATGCCAAGACACAAATGCTATTATTATTCTTTCGCAAAACATTTCTTACTTATTGAACACTTATTTACACTTATTTACACAACACTTTAGTAGGTTTGTTGAAATTGTAATCAAGCATTGCGTCTGGTTTGTACATGCTTTCCTGAATCCTGAGTTCGAATTTGCTTGAATCCACCAAGTTGCGAGGGTTAGGGCTGGTCCTATCCAGAGTGAGCTTTGGCATTCTCTACACTACCTTAGCCGTTTCTGGCTGCCTCTTTAACTGCCCTACTTTTCCTTCTGGGGGTAGGGGGCTAGGAATCCCCCCCCCCCCCCCCCTTGTAAAATGATCCTACTCGTCGAGACACAAATGAGTGAGGGAAACGCGAAAGTGGTCCCGGACCCTGAGAATTAGAACCCTTGAATGTTGTTTCTGTTGGGGCTCTGTCTCGAGTCGGCCACCCCCAGCAATGGGGTATGTGCCTGAGTAGGCTATATAGGCCTACATACATACATTTACCAAGAGGATCTTCCTGGAAAGACCCGTGTAGCAAGATCTTTGTAATACTAACTATTCCTTGTAACTAACTCTAACTCACTCACACACTCTCTCTCTCTCTCTCTCTCTCTCTCTCTCCAAAGTCTTCCATTTTCTTTTCCACATTCCAATTACGTTATATATTTTTCTTCAATAGTTCTCGCCTCCCTCTTCTCCTACACTAATTGCAACGTTGTTTTTTTCTCAATTAGGCAGGATTTCTTTTCTGAAAGGCCGATTGTTTTAGCTGCGAGGAAGGAGAGCAAGTCTTACTAAACACACACACACACACACACACACACACACACACACACACATGTATTATATATATATATATATATATAGAGAGAGAGAGAGAGACAGAGATAGTGGAGTTATTTTTGGTTTCTTTCCTTTCTTTTACCCTTCCCTATTTTCTTCTTTTCTCTTCCGTCCCCTTATACCCCCCCCCCACCCCCTTAGCGTGTTAGAATAGAATATCCCCTCCCCTTCCCCCATTTCACTATTATACCCCCCCCTCCCCCCCCCCCATTTCACCCTTTCATCCCCCTTCACAAACTGGGCATCGATTTTACTCTTCGTCAATGTCCCCTTCTCCTCCTACCCCCTCCTCCACTACCTCCCCTCCCCCCTCTCTTCCCTTCCCCTCCTCCACTACCTCCCCTCCCCCTCCACCCTCTTCTATCCCCTCCTCCACTACCTCCCCTCCCCCTCCACCCTCTCCTCCTATCCCCTCCTCCACTACCTCCCCTCCCCCTCCACCCTAGGACCAATTCTCTTTCTAATTTACATCAACGACATAGATGTGGGTCTCACCTGTACAATCTCAAAATTTGCTGACGATACAATCATTGCAAATATCGTACTCTCAAAAGAACAAGTTGACGATATGCAACACAATCTAGATAAGTTGTTATGTTGGGCCCAAATTTGGCAA
>CM064486.1:34522403-34527403 GCA_032716605.1 Paralithodes platypus | reverse complement strand
CAGAACAATAGAGTGTCTGAATACTAGCCATCATTATTTGTTCACCCTCTGTGATGAGTCCTGTCTTTTACTTGGTATAGTTGTTGTTGTTGTTGTTCATGTTTTGTTGTTGTTATTGATATTTATTTATTATATGCTATTTTTGTTTATGTTATTATGCTAACAATAATCATTTCTCTCCATTAGGTGAGTTTCCGAGAGGTGCTTAGGTGATGGTTGTGAGTATTGCTTACTTCAGTGTTTACTCCGTATATAGTAGTAATATTAGTGGTAGTAGTAATATTAGTAATACAATTATTGTACAAAGGAGTACAAAGGAGTTCTCAGAATCTCACTGACTCCCATATATTTTTTAATTATGTAAATATTCCCACTTCCCATAGTATTGACATTCTCGGTGTAATATTAACTACTAACTTGAGCTGGACACATTATGTTAGAAGCATTGCTAAGAATGCCTCTAAAAAACTGGGACTCCTGTACAGAGTTCGAGAATTCTTCACTGACGAGCAGTTGGCCGTAATATATAAAACAACAACAACAACAACAACAACTACATATTTCTTGTTTAAGGGAAGATTTCCACTTGAGGGACTTTTTTCTTGACCCCTTTCTCCCTTATGTCTAGCCCCATTGCTTTTGAGATTTTAAGACGTTTGCCCCATTTAGTTTGGTGATTTTTAAGAATTTCCGCCCCATTCTGTCAATTTTAAGACCTTTCGTGCCATTTAGGTGTCGATTTTATCCTGGCGAGCGATAGCGAGCCTGTAATTTAAGAGTAATCGGCCTTCGGCCGGGAAATTTTTCTACCGAAAAATGTACAAATTTATCTTGAAAGGGGGTCAAGGGGGTGAAATTTTAAGATTGCTGGAGGAGTAGGAAACAAACTAGAAACCTCCCCTTAAATGGGTATTTTGAATAGCAATGTATATAGTGTTTGTAAAGCTATTGTTTGTTAAAAAAAATATTACAAAATATTCACAGGACGATAGAAAGGCTGTGAATGTCGTGCCACCCAGTAATAACCCTTTCATATTATTCATGTTCTTTCATATTAGTCTTGTTCTTTCATATTATTCATGTTCTTTCATATTATTCATGTTCTTTCATATTATTCATGTTCTTTCATATTATTCATGTTCTTTCATATTATTCATGTTCTTTCATATTAGTCATGGTCTTGCATATTAGTCATGTTCTTTCATATTATTCATGTTCTTTCATATTATTCATGTTCTTTCATATTATTCATGTTCTCTCCCTCAAGTCTTATCCACCAACATTTCTCATTTCCTTTCATTTTTAAAGAAAAAATTAACTGTGAAGGATATTTTATAATAAGCGGTCCAACTTTGCTAGGGTAAGCGTGTATCTTTGATAATTATAGGCTACAGTCGTTCCTGTGTATCAGGTTATAAGCCACCTCACACGCCACAGTTTGTAAATGGATGAGACACGAAGGTGATCGCCGCAAACAAGCTTCGGTAGTTAAGGGGAGGTATTTAGTTTGTTCCCTACGTTTTCATCAAGCTTAAAATTACACCCCCTAGACCCCCTTTCAAGATAAATTTGTACATTTTTCGGTAGAAAAATGTCCCGGCCTGAGGCTGGTTGCTCTTAAATTACAGGCTCGCTATCGCTCGCCAGGAAAAAATCGACACCTTAATGGCACGAAAGGTCTTAAAATTGACAGAAATGGGGCAAAATGTCTTGAAATGTCAAAACTACTAGGACGAACGTTTTAAAATCTCAAAAGCAACGGGGCTAAACATGAGCGAGAAAGGGGTCCAGAAAAAAATCCCTCAAGTGGAAATCTCCCCTTAAGATGCCACCTCTCCCTATCGTTATAAGGGATGATGACCGTATCTTTATTGAACTGGTATAGAGGTCCGTTTATGGAGTGGGAGGTAAGCTAGTCACAGAATGCACAGGCCATGGTCATTTAGAGCGAAATTTTCGGTAAGAGGCTAATAATTAATAAGATCCTGATTGTTGTGAGTGGAAGTTGAAAATGTATCCCTAATAACAGTTTATATATAAGAGAGAGAGAGAGAGAGAGAGAGAGAGAGAGAGAGAGAGAGAGAGAGAGAGAGAGAGAGAGAGAGAGAGAGAGAGAGGCTAGTGTCTGTGATGAACGATGAACAGTATATAAAGAGAGGATGGCTCGTGTAAAGATGAGAAGGATCCGCAAGGAAAGTAAGAAGAAGGAGAGAGACTCGGAGGAAGAAGTGAAAGCAATTTAGGTGAAAGGCTGGGAGAATGGTGGAGGGTACATAATTGGATAGATAGGTAGGTAGATAGACAGACAATATACTAAAATTGCCTTAGTGTTTTGATACTTTGATATTTATACAACTTTATTTCAGAAGCTCCAAGACAAAGAATGTAACAAATGTGTATATATTATCCCAAGGCCTATTTATTGACGTTACTGTGACATCTAATAGATTTTACAATAGGATTACAACAAAAATGTACCCTTTATTTTAACACAATACACAGCAATGACTGTAACACATCAAGATATGTTTTGCCTGGAACAAACTTGCCACATATGTTATAAATATTACCTCAATAGAGCAGCTTAACGAGAGAGTAGCGTAGATTGTAGTTTGACCACAAGTATGATAGTCTCTCTTTTGTTCATCTAGATCCTAGAGTATCTCCCTAGAATGGATTGTAAGTTTTATTAGATAATAACTACCCTTGTAACTTCTTGTACCTGTGTTCCATCACCACACGCCTGTCGTGACAAATGTGTGTGATTTATGCCAAAGTCGCTAATTTGTGACTTCTGCCTGTCCCAGTTCTTTTGTTGGTGTTTCTTCTTCTCTTCTCTTCTCTTCTCTTCTCTTCTCTTCTCTTCTCTTCTCTTCTCTTCTTCTCTTCTCTTCTCTTCTCTTCTCTTCTCTTCTCTTCTCTTCTCTTCTCTTCTCTTCTCTTCTCTCTCTCTCTCTCTCAGCCACCTAATTTGCCATTCGAGTTAAATTATAAACTCTCCACAGGTAATTCTCGTCGGCAATTCTCTGGCTTTTAACTTTTCCTTTTACTCCTGGAGCAGCTCATTACCCTGCCACCTGTCTGCAGTCTTGTCTGTCTGTAATGTGGTAACTTTATATTATTTATGATTTTATTTTATATTTGTTATATTTATTTGTATATTATTGCCTCGATTTAATTGTTTTGTCTTGTTTCCGATATTCTTCTTATTACTCCCGATTCCAAATAGGTAGGCCAGAAATCGTAACCCTTAACCTCTGTAACTCAAAAAGGGCTAGAGTAAATGGGCTGTAAATATCTACATCTATTCCCTGGCTGGCCCTTCCCAAATGGCAGAAATAATAGCTCGATTACTCTCGTTGTTTCTGAGTTTTAGAGGTTTAATGTTCAATAGTTTTGACCAACTAACTTGGAATAGGGTATAGGCTAATTATTGTATACATTTGTTCGGCATCTTATTTTATTTGTGTAAAATAGACGATATTAGGTTTTCATTAGTGTAATTTTCTCTATGAATTGGATTATTTGTATAATACATGATTTTGAGCTGTTATTTGTATTCAACAATTTGTATGCATCAATAGCTTATATATATATATATCTTTAAACACACGATGCATTATCTGTGTCAAACGTAACTTACCAATTTGGTTTATTTATAATATTCCATATTATAAAATCTGGCATTGCATGTCATATTTCCTCGGCTATATATATTTGTGTGCTGTCATTACAATATTTGTGTGCTGTCATTACAATATTTGTGTGCTGTCATTACAATATTTTTCGTTTCTTATATTCCTTTCTAATTTTTCTTCTTCCTTCCTCATCCACTTTCTTTTTTGACTTCCTCTTTCTGTATTCCCTCCACCTCCTTTTTCGCCTTCAGTTTCTTGTCATACCTTTCCTTCCCTTACTCATGCTATTCCTCTTCTTCCTCCTCATCTTCCTTTATTTTACTTGTTTATTATATTATTGTTCCTCTACAATTATTCAACATTGTTGAATAACATTGTTGAATAATTGTCACGGCCTTCGGCCGTGAAATTTTTCTACCGAAAAATTTACAAATTAATCTCGAAAGGGGATCTAATGGATGTCTTTTTAAGTTTGTCGGGGGTATATGGAGGAAACTAATAAATATTTGAATATATAAATATATAGACCCCCAAAAATAACACTTTCCCCTTAATAGTTAACTCACTCACGTACTCACTTACCCACCTCACTCACACACTCTCACTCACACACTCACTGATCCTCACTCATACACTCACTCACGTACCCACCTCACTCACACACTCACTCACACAATTCCTTAGTCCGCGCTCTTCTGGAATACTGCGTTCAATCCTGGTGCCCTTATTACCAAAAAGATATAAACAAGCTAGAACGAGTTCAACGTAGAGTTACCAAAATGATACCTAGCCTAAAGAACAAACCATACGAAGAGCGTCTTAGAGAATTAAATCTATTTCCTTTAACCCAGCGCAGATTAAGAGTTGACTTAATTCAAGTGTTCAAAATCATCAAAGGCATCGACAATATGAACTGTAGTAAGTACTTCACTATCGACCAATCTAATTACACGCGGGGAAACGGTTGCAAAATTATTGGTAAATCTTTTAACTCACACGAATCTAAGAATTTCTTCTTCAATCGAGTTGTCAACTTGTGGAATGGGCTTCCCCGAAACGTTTATAGACTGCACATCACCGTTGATTCATTTAAACTCCACCTAGACAAATATCTCGCTTCAAAACCGGCGACTGACTGCGTTTGTAAATGAATAACTTTATTTTATCCCCCCCTCAGTTACTAACCCATCTGTCCCCTACTAACTTCCTAATCCTGCCACGGACATTAGTTCCAGGGCAGTAATTCCCTTTCCAATGTTCCCTTACCCACTCTAAACCACTGTTTGGACACTTGATCCTCAGTGTTTTGGAGGACAAGCAACCTAGAAGGGTCACTAGATTATTTGTTGCTTGATTTTCCTT